>OU015503.1:60425455-60442998 GCA_907164885.2 Dolomedes plantarius
ATAAATACGAATTCGTAGTGGTCGGGAAATTTAGATTTTAAAGTGAAGTATCAATTTAGACATTTTAAGTCAATTACACTTAACTTTATTAACGATTATTTCTGCAAGTTCATATAAAAACAATGTTTAAGTGTAAATGTCTATCATTGTGACTTTCAGTGGATTCCGCTTATTCTTCATTATTAATTGTTTAACCTTCAGCTTACGGGGTCCACCTTTCCGATTCCTTCTTTAGAATGGGATATTTCATATTTCCTTCGAAAGAATGGCCATAATGGAGGTTTATACAGTAGACGCTCGTTAATTCGAAGTCGGTTAATTGGAACTTTCGGTTGATTCGAACTAGTCCAAAGACTCCAAAAAACTTGTATTGGAGTTAATGTTAACAATATCTCATTAATTCGAACTAAATTTTTATCAATTCGGTTAATTCGAACTAAAAATTTGAAAAAAAAAAATTCTTTTTCCTCAATTAATGGAGAAAATACACACTGTATTTACTATTTTGTGTGTCAAAATCATCTGTATTTTTTTTCTATGTAAAGAGGCACATGCCCGCATTCCTAGACTATTGCATTTCCGCTAATCGTTAGTGGCTATTCTCCTTATCAGTGCTTAACGGACAAAGCGATTTTCCGTTATTTGTATCGATCTTCTTAGAATTTCAGAAAAACCAGTCTTTACTACAGATTCTAGCGAGCTGCGTCAGTTATGCTTGTAGTGCAGACAAGTTAATGTGATTTAGTTTTTCTTCCTCAGTGTGTGATGTGAAAGTGTAAAAATTCAGGACGTCTACACGTGGAAAGTACAAAACCCTAATTTGGGAGACAAAGGAAGAAATTTTAAGAGAGTAGAGAATGGCGAATGTAAAACAAAGTTAGCAGCGGACTATGGAATTTAAAAAAATATCTTATCAACTTATTTGAAAAACGAGGAGTCAATTTTAGATTCATGGGAAAAATCAAAATTTGCTAGAGGAAGGAAACGCATGAGAAATGCATCCCAAGAATATCTAGAAAAAGCTCTACTGCTACGGTTCCAGAATGTTTGATATCGAAATTTTCCGATAAATGGACCCCTAGTGCTGACGAAGGCTGATGAATAGCAAGTCGAATGGGTATTGATGATTTTAAATGCAGTAATTGAGGGCTTTCTCGATTTAAGTCAAGGCACAATATTTCTTATCAAATTGTATGTGGCCAAAGCTCTGATGTAAACGAAGACGTATGCAGTAATTTCGGTAGGAAACTGGCAGGGCTTTTCTCTACTTACCTACCGAAAGATATTTTTTATGCGGCCATAATGGACAAAGCCATAATGGACTCTATTAAAACTCTGAAATCATTTATTCAGATGGAACCTTCCTCTGAAAATGAATTGAAATGTTTACTTCAAATCGAGAAGTTGGCTGAACATAGTAGGCATCATAAACAAAACCAAACATCTACTTTACAGTTTTTTCCGAAAGTGTAATTCGCATTTTTAATTAAAGTTTACTTTCTACTGCATATCTTCTGCTTCATTTTATGATTAAGGCAAGTCTGTATTGCTTTTTAATATGTTAATATTAGAAAACATAGTATAATATATTTTCTGGGGTTATACATACTAGGAGATTTTTCTTCTTCAGTGATACACTTTTAAATTTATATATTTTCTCTTAACATCGGATAATTCGAACTTTTTTCCGAGAACCTATGAGTTCGAATTAACGAGCATCCACTGTATATATATATATATATATATATAATATATATATATATATATATATATAATATATATATATATATATATATATATATATATATATATATATATATATATATATATATATATATATATATATATATGTATATATATATATGTATATATATATATATATATATATATATATGTATATATATATATGTATACATATATATATATACCCAACAAACACAGAGGCATCGGGCCGGGGTCGGAAGGTTCCGGCTAGCCGATTTCTCCATTGCCGGGCCGGCGCATTAGGTCAGTATCGTTTCCGTCACGGTTGTGTCCTCTCGCCCGCGACTACCCCGTCGAGTTCTGGGCCGCTTCCGGTAGGAATAGAGCCATCGTTCATCCGACTACGAACCGTCAGACAGCCGCGACGAAGCCATCAATGTGGATAGAAAGCCGTCGCGTAACCGGAGGTTGACGGGCCGGTTACGGGAGCAATAATTGGTGCCGACAGGCCGTCAAGTACCCATCTCGCAGCCAGCAAAGCGCCGTGAATCAGGGCAACTCGCCAGTAGTGAGCCGGAATCGGAATACCGGCAGATTTTCAAAGTTTTTCGTAGAACCCTTTCTTTCACATGCTTTTTATTTTTATTAATGAGATTGTTTTTAACCTTTATATATAATATGATCTGATATCTACCCTTTCACTTTTTTTTTCTGGCTCTCCATGTATAACTAGTATTGATATTTTTAACTGTTCCCCTTTTCTCGTGTATTTTCAGGTAATAGTAAATATTAATCTCTGCTATTACCTAAAATTTTTATTCAGAATAATTCCTGAAAATCAGGAATTACCCGATTATATAATCTTAATTTATATAATTTATTTGAAAATGATTAAAAATTAAAATTGAATGTAGTTCAATGTTTTATGAATTTTATTCAGTCTTTTTTTTTAGTAGTTGACAAGTGAAAAAAATGTTTCATTGTTTTGCATATCAAAGAGTGATTCGTTGTTAAATCTTAGCTGTTCATGAAATATCTTTTTTGAGACATCTTCAAATAGGTCTTGAAAAGTTTATTCTTTGGAAATAAAAATAATAATATTCTGTCATCCTACAGTCTTATCATATTGCTGAATATGATAAGACTGAAAATTAAACATACCTTTCGGTCATTGTCCAATGATGGTATATTTAAAAAAATGTTGAAAATAAAAAAAATCCCACACAGTCGAGCAGCGGAGAGATAGCAGATGTGGTGTTTCTAATCCCTGGTGTAGGAACTCCCTGGTGTAGGAAAAATTATAACTCCCTGGTGTAGGAAAGCATACACCGAGTCCAAGAGATCCCGCCGTAAAAGAGAATCACAGACAAAATCCTGCTCAACCGACAGCTGTCTCAAAGAGACGCCCATACATTCTGTGAGTAGAAGTGGGGAAAGAGCAATGACAAACAGAAAAAGATTTCTCCCCCTCCACGAATTTCATTCTACGGAGGTGTTCGCTTCTAAGTCCCGCCATGGCCGCAAATGTCCAACCTCGAAGTAGAGAAATAAGACAGCAACTGTGTCGAAATATAATTGGTGTAAATAGCGTGCGCCAAAGTTTCGCCAAAGTTTCGCCAAAGACTTAGATGACGGAAAATCGCCAATCTGTGTACGTCATGATCGCACGCTCGCCAAACGTATTTTGTCAATAGATCGCTGAACTTATATTTATATGTGTAGTAATTTACACGGACATCGAAAAATTTAAAACAGTATTTTGGGGGGCTGGGACTGAAAAAAACTCTTCTGGAATAAAAGTCTTTTTGAGTCCATAGACACTTTTCTTTTATTAATTTTTATTTTTATTTTCTGGAAATATATTTGTTTTTAACTTTCAGCTTTCTTGTGATCAAAATGTTTATGCTTTAAAACAAATACTTAGATTCTGATTTTTCAGCTTCCATCAAAGAATTTTCAGCTACGGCTTAAAATACATGAAAAGTTAAATCAATTTTTTAGACTAAATTAGCCATGTTTCAGAATTTCAGTAATGTGAAATACTACTTTTCATGCGGGAAAAAAATCCTTTTATGTAGACGATCAGCTTAAAGCGTTAAAAATACATATTAGATAAAGATTAGGTTAGTAAAAAATTATAAAGATTTTTTTTTTCCCTGAGGCTTTGAAATTTCTTGTAACTTCTCGTTGAAAGCTTTTAATAGATGGCTCTCTGAACCCCTTGAAACGATTTAATGGATGCCACTGGCCTAATAATTTTTAAGAAACTTAGAATTAAATTTTCTCATTCTGGAATGTATACATGTGTAGGGGGGACTACAGAATGCCTGAAAGAAATAGGAAGATGGGAAATATTTAGGTACATGAAAATGGAACGAATGACTATCGAACATGGGGACATCTATATCTGTCAAAATTTTCTAAATTATCTGCAAGTGTAAATAGCATCATTGTTCTTAATATATATTAAGCACATTTGCGACCGTTTCAAGATAAAAAATCATTAAAAAAAACTGCGTTCTTTACATGTTTATTTTTTATCAAAATGTTGTTGTATTGATATTAGGAGTTTAGATGTATAATTGAGATAGTCATTTTATTTAACTGGCATCTGTTTTTCGACTTAAAAATGGAGAATGAGTTTTTAAGTCTTACGTATTGACAAAAAGTTTCCCATTGTTTTAAAGGAGTGGGGGGTGGGTAAGAAGAATACTTCTAATAAAATCATTCACCGATTTAACTTGCTTAGGCTTGACCTAGAGAAAAACTTTTTTAATGACTCATGCACAGTAATTAAACTCAGTGCCTCGATCATTTATTTTTTTTCAGCGTATCAGCGACTACGAAAGTATGTATTATAATTATTGTATGTTACCTAACTGCATATATTGATCTAATAAGTAAAGATAAATTTGAAGAGAATCACTATTCTTGGCTTGCACCAAAAACTATTAACTTTTGGAAATTTAAATAGTTACATTCATTAATTTTAAGGCCAAAAATCTTAAATAATATCTTACAAGTCCAGTTCTTAAAGAAATTAATTAATTTTTTACTCAAAAATGGATGGCTCACTATTATGATATTACAGATTTTTTTTCTTTTTCTTAAAAAAATATGATTTAAATTAAATCCATGAATAAAAATCTGGACGACCCATAAGACCTAATTTTTCAACCTTTACCCTGACGGACTGCCGAGCGAGGGCAACGCCCCCTTCTCACTTGAGGGGGTGTTGGCGAGAGAAAGCATTCCCCATATGTTTTAGATGCGAGGGAAGAAATTATTCGCCCCAATTCTGAGAAAAAAGGGGCCTTTACTTGCCACCTGCAAACAAAGAGTGTCCACACAAGGGGTTGGGCGGGAGAGAAAGAAAACGACTTCTCAGAAGGTTTAAGTCCCCAGAATTGACCCTGACAAAGAATCTGACCCTGAGTGGATAATAAACTCATGACAAAAAAAAACAGGCTGTCGAGAAAGCAAGCTGATCGTTTGATTTTACTGTTAGATTTTTAAGTTCGATTCCGGTATACGAGCAAACTGCTCGGGTGAAATTCGGATGAAATCCGACGAACAGGGAAATCTCTCCGTTAAAGACCATGAATGGTCTTAGTTGAATAATTATCTGAATAAATTATTACTATTATTAATTAATATCGCTTAAAAGCTTTTTATTCCCGAATTTTCGCCTAAAAGTAGTAAAAAAATATTTTCGAATTTATTCGCATGCATTTCGTAAATACGAAAATTAAGTATCCCTACTAAGTATCCTACCTCATTGTACTCGGTGACAGTGATTAAGCATTATCAGAGACTAAATAGATGCCGATGTTTGGCACGTGAAAGAAAGTGCATTTCTTGTGGGCATTTCTCATGGGTGAATGGAACAGATTGTGTTTAAATTTTACCTCTGCGAAGCTATTAGTAATTTTTTTGAAAAAATAAAATATTTATCTGAATCTGAATGTTTTTATCTGTTTATGAAAAATAATCAACAATGAGGAAAATATTGTTTTTCTTCTAACTTCAAATAATTAAGAAAATATTATATGACTGCAAAATTGTTATTCAAACTGAAACATGAAATTATCGTAAAAAGCATTTTTATTTTCATTAAACAAGTGCAGCTGTAAAGGTGAAGACTTGCATCGCAAACAAGATATACGCAGAATCCTTGTATGAAGAAAAAAATTAGTAAACTATCTATTTACTAGCACATTAAAGCTACTAAAATACTCTCAACATTTACATACGTACAAACACACACTTTCTAATTTAATCTATGATGACATTTTATTTTTTATTTTTTATTTTTTTTTATGAAGCGTTTTCGGAAAACATGAATACCGTTCATATCAATGGGTGTTAGAACTTTACATCTACGTTGGTCAGCTATGTGAAATTTATTTGCAGTCAACAATATCCCCCTTGAAGTTCCCCTTGAGGTAATTGACATGGTTAGGCTCCCTGATGACGAGACCTGTCGGTTACCTCTGTTGTTTTATGGTTCAGTTCCGGCACTTATACAGAATCTTGCCGTTGGTGCGTGGATGCCTAGAGTGCTTGATTTCTGTTTGTTTTTTGTCTATTTTAGTATAATTTTTTATCTATATCTGTTGGATTATTTATTTGTTTTTTTCATTATGGGGATATGAAGCTTCTGCGCTATCCTTTATTGAAAATGTTTTCTTTGCAGGATATATTTTATGTTATAGTAATTTAGCAGTCTATGCTTGAATTTTAATTTTGTTTATTTCTATTATTTACTTTTTACGTTCTATACATCACTAGGTATAAAGTATGCGAATAAATACTGTTAAAAATGACGAATATAATTCAATGTAAATCAATATTTTAATAACAATATTTTGACTGTATAGAGCAGGGGTGGCCAAAGCGGCGACCGCGGTCGACTGGTAGACCGTGTAACTATTACCAGTCGCCCGCCTGCCTGATATGTAATTGGTTGGGAATCAAAATGGATTTATTACTCTTTGTAAAAGTGATGATGATATTCCAAGTCTAACAAACTACCATTGCATTATCCAACAGCAGGCATTGTGCTCAAAAATATTGAATTCAGATGTGATGAATTTCGCATTTAAAATAGTTAATTCTATTCGTGGAAGAAGTTTGCAAAGACGCAGATTCAGAGCATTGCTAGAGGAACGTGAATCTGATTTCGGGGAACTACTTTTACACACTGCCGTACGCTGGCTAAGCCGTGCTAAGTTTTAAAAAGATTCTTGGATCTTTTTCCTGACATAAAATAATTTTGGCAACTGTTAATACATCATATCCTCAATTGGAAGATAAGTACATTACAGGAAAGCTCAATGAATTAAATTTGCAACTTCAAGGAAAGAACAAAACATTAACTGAAATGGTTAGCGATGTTAATGCATTCAAGGGGAAACTTACATTCCTAGAAGCACAATTGAGGAGAGGAGATTTAAAACAATTTGAAAATATGGCAGCAAATTTTTAATATATGCTCAAATGAATGCGATCAATATGCTGATAAGATATCTCTGTTACGAAATGAGTTTCTAGAAGATTTAAAGATATTTATAAAACAGAGGATATAATATTATTCATGTCATTCCCATTCAATGATGAAATAAAAAATAGAAGAAATATCAATAAATTAAAAGAATTTTTGGATGTGGATCAAATGCTAGTTGAGAATGAAATCCTTAACCTAAAATGCGATATATTTTTGAAATCAAGAGCTTCGTCTCAAAATAGTTATTGGAATTTACTTTGTGGAGAAAAATATTCATGTTTATGGTGCTGTGCAGCATATTTAACAACCTTTCTCGGGTCTACTTACCTCTGCGAAACATTTTCTACCATGAATGCAATCAAAACAAAACATCGCTCCCGTTTAACAGATGACCATTTGGTAGTATGTTTACGAATAGCTATAAGTACATAGGAACCACAGTAACTATGCATTATTATGCATATATTAAAATGCATTGGGACTCAATTTCTTTTAAAAGAGAACTGTCACTCGAAGCATTTTACTTTATGCTATGGATATATCTATCTTCTAATAAATAAAAACGGTAGTGTTATTCATTGCAAAATCAGTACTCTTACCCCCCCCCCCCAAAAAAAAAAAAAAAAAAAAAAAGCGCTGAAAATAAACGAAAATGGTCATGTTTAAGTAAAAAAATGTCCAGCGCCACGAAATTCTTAGATCATGAAATAATTATCAACACCATCACCGAAAAATAACTGTAGTCCAAATAAGTGTAACCCAGTGGTCTACCGAAAAAGGAAATGAAGCGCCTAACGAAATTTATCTTGGCGATAACCATCTTCGGGCAGGGTTGCCAGGTAAATCGAAGAGAACCAGGATTTGAAATGAAGCCCCGATAGATACCCGCTTTGGCATCCAAGAGAGTCTACTGAAAATTCCGTCTTAATCAAAATGAAAATCAAATTTAGGCAGGTACTATTTTTTCCTCTCTTGTGCATAAACAGAGGCGAAAAAATTATTCATTTGTAAGTGGATGTTTATTTCATTTCTATAGGAGTTGATGAAAAATGTACAAGGGAATTTTGTGTTTTTTTCAGCTTCACCGGAGCTTGGAACGCAGACCCCCCCCCCCCACACACACACACATATACAAACAACAACAACAACATACACAAACGCACATACTTGTGTAATAATACCACTGCGTTCCCCTGTTTGAAAAGCATTGTGTGCGCGTTTGTAATAGGAAGTCTTATGTCTTGAAGCTTAAAGAATTGGAAATCAGAAGGAATTGGAAATCAGATCGTTTCATAAATTCCCTCAAACATCAATTTCTAAGATAATATGGAATACAAACATACATATCTTAAATCAGAAAATAAGTTGAGCTCAAATATTCAGGTAATAAATGCAGCCCTATACAGAAAGTCGTTCGCACTTTGTGAAAACGATTTTAATAGTTAAGTTTTAAGTATAAATTCTTATTTTTTTGCTGCGATTTGCTTCTATCTGATAGCCATGGTTCTTGACAATAGACTCTAGCTCGAATTTTCCACGAAAGTAAACTTTTTCTTAGTACTGTCATGTCAATTTTACCCATTCCTCTTCAACCGTTTTCCAAAATCCGTTCAGTATTCTTGGATGCCGTTTCCCTAAGGATGACTAAAATAAATTACGATATCGATTCCATAAAGTGTGAACGACCTTATATATTCTGACATAATATAATCTAACATGATATATATCAGCGCATATATGACACTAGCTTTATAATGGCGTTGCACGGGTGTACCCTTAATAAGGCTTACTTGTATATTATGTACACTTGTAATTTTATGCCAATCGATACCTCTCCCCACTTCTCAGCAACCCATCACCATATTATAATCCCCCCCCCCAATGCTGTCGTTCTGCATGTATTCGTCTTCCTTTTATTTTAAAGCAAGAATCTTATGGATATACGTTTCCTACTTTGAGATATGAAGGTATATGTGAAAAAAAAGTTTAGCCCCCCCCCCCTTGGGGCCGAATTTTGAAAATCCTGAAATCGATTTTAGGTAATCAAGTTCCTTACATTTTAAAGCAAGAATCTTAGGGCTATCTATTTTCCTCTAAGAGATATGAAGGAATATGTGGTAAAACACGCAAAAACACGTTTAGCCCCCCTCCCCCCCCTTGGGGGCCGAATTTTAAAATATCCTGAAAATAATGTTTAGGTATTCATGTTCCTTACATTTTAAAGCAAGAATCTTATGGATATCAATTTTCTTCTATGAGATATGAAGGAATATGTTAAAAACACGTTTTGCCCCCCTCCCTCCCCTTGGGGGCCGAATTTTGAAAAATCGCTTCTTAAATGACGCCTTCAGCACAAAAGTAATAATCTCCGAAAATTTGATATCTGTATCTCCAATAGTTTTTGCTGGGCGTTGATACGTGAATAAGTCAGGACTTCTGCCTTTATATATATAGATAATATAACCGAAAGATTATATTATGTAAGCCGTATACTTCTGACATAATACAATCTTTAAATACAAGGAAAATTATGTGAATTTTCCGTGTAAAAGAATTTTCACAAAAATGAAATAAATTTTTATTAAAAGTCTCTTTAATTTAATCTTCGCCTTCCCTTTCAAATCCATAATTCTGACGCAGATTTCTGTTACTTATGGTTACGAATCGAACGACCGATTCCGGTGCGATGAAGTTTTATCGATGTCGCCACGATTCTGAAAACCCGCCACAGGCCCACTCACGCGTTCGGACGGGGAAACGCAAAACATTTCCCCTTCGGAGTTTCGTAAACAATCCTCCAGTGGGCCGGAAAAATTATCCCGTACTTGTCGCTCTAACGGCACCTCCAGCACTGGCCCGTAAAGCTGCCGTCAGTCCTGTGTTTGTTGGGTATATATATATATATATATATATATATATGAAATGATAACTAAATTCTTGTAAGAATAAAAACTGATCGGTGAAGTCGAACCATGGGTAGTTGTTACCGGCGCATTAGGCGATGGACGTGGTCGGCGAGTGGAGGCAGTCACTATGGCGAGAAATTAAGATAAGACACCAGGAAAGGAGAGCGGGTTGGTTTAGTACAATTTTTTATTGTTGGAAATGTTGCTGGACATCTGTTAACAGGATACACGATTCAGAATTGTTCGGAGGCTGCCGGAACAGCACACGATAAAACAAAAGAACGTAGAGCTAAAAGTTGTGCATGTTTGTCGGACTCGAGCAGAACACAGAAGATCCGCGAAAACCCTAGCTTTACGCCCTGAGTACGGGCGCGCTGAACTTTTAATTGGTCAAAAGGTGACACCTGACCCAAGCACGTCAGATGGGGTGATGGTTTTCGAATGTTCCACAACATTCGACCATATATAACTGTTGGCCGCACGTGGCTTTTTAGGGAGAATCTAATGGATTAATTTGGATTACTTACGTAAAATTCAGAAATGAGGGACGATGTTGTATTGCGGTAAGATAAAGTTAATGAAGGGAAACGTTATTGTTTCACACACACACACACACACATATATATATATATATATATATATATATATATATTATATATATATATATATATATATATATATATATATATATATATATATATATATATATATATATGTATATATATATATATATATATATATATATATAAATATGTATACATATATATACATATATATACATATATATATATATATATATATATATATATATATATATATATATATATATATATATATATATATATATACATATATATATATATATATATATAGGGAAAAGGTTAACAAAGGAGTTATTCTTTAAAGTACTCTTACTTGTATAGTAAATTTTGTTGAAATTGAGAGATATCCTGATGGTTTATGTGAAATAATGAGTGTTTTCATGTTTATATTCGAGAGTAGTTCGTTTCAAAACTGAAGAGACTTTCCCCTGATTTTTTACATGTTACTATGATTAAAATGCTAATAAACATCTGCAGATGCTAAAATTTATTTTTTATTTTTTTTATACATTGGTTAATCTTTCAATAGTAACCTTAAAATTCTTAGACACCAGTGGTATCCATGAGTCTGCCAAGCCCAGGAAATTAAAAAATTTCAAAAATACATAAATGCTAATTAATCATTGAAAATTGCTTTAGGACATCAAATAAAGAAAACTAAGTCTGAAATTGAATGAATATTTTTTTTCATACTAAAAACTGATTACATAATAAAATTTATGGTAAAACGGATGAAAAAATAAATTTGATCAGAATCTAAAGAAAAAAAAATCTAAACATTGCAACTGCAACATATCCTTGTTACACGTTTTAAGCAGGTACAAACTCAACATCACCTTCACATTGTAAATTAAAAATCTTTTTCGAGGTAGACAGTTCAGTGGTAGTATATTATTATTATTATTATTATTATTATTATTATTATTATTATTATTATATTAAAAAAAACACGAGTGATAAGCTTGGGTCTATGAGGCCCAGACTGCTTTTTAGACTTGTTTGTCCCTTCCATTTTGGAACTAAACTAAGGTAGAATCAAGGAATGTCATCCAGGGGATCTGATGGAAAAGTACTCTAGTGGTGAACAGGTTAACTAGTTTCTATATATCAAGTCATACAAAAACTATGGTCTCTCGGGTCTCACAGACCCAGACATACCACTGAAGGGTTATATATATCCTTTGCATGTTTGAAACAAGTTAAACTGTTGCCTCAAGTTAACTGTTAACTGTGAAGTTAACTGTTAGATATCAAACATTTGAGTTTTAACCATCCATCGCAAGTCTCACATTAGGGGGATGGTAGACTTTCAAATGGCCCCAAAATTGAACCCAAAAATTGAACATTACCCAAAATTGAACAAATATTGGAAATTATTTTGTGTATTAATGTTATAAAAAATGTAAATTCTGGAATAAAATGCATTTAAAATATGTAGTGAAAAGTAAAATGAAATCTTGTTGACTTGGTAAAAGCATTAAAGGTAGGTGAAAAAAACATCTTTCAAAATGGATTTTTATCAAAATGAGTCATTTCCAGATTTGCAAGTGTTTGAAATGCTGCTTGGGTCATAAATTTTGACGAAATTTTATAAAATTTATTATAAGTACTCCTGTAATACTTTAAAATAAAGTTATGTATCCATTTCAGGTTTCGGCATCATTCAGATTATCAAAGTTTAACTTAAGTGTAGAAAAGTACAAAAATGTCACGAAAATTCCGAGTACAAGCATTAAAATATTTCATACAAATTAACTATTCAACAAAAGCACAAAGTAGTACATAACTCTGTTTAAAATGTTTTTATAAGCAAATAAATGCAAAATTAAGGGAGGGGGGAAGTTAAAAATTGGATCGCAAGGAGCCTTAAAATATTCTATAATTTCAATTTTCAAAATATATAAAATATTAAATATTTATAAAATTTTATAAGGTGTTCCATATAGTTATACTTTAATGAATATATATGTAAAATTTCATATCTCTGAGGTAAAAATAGCAAAAATCGCTTTGTAATGTTCACCATACCTTAAAAGCAAATCTCATTTTGCCCGCTTCCATTGTAAATTATTATAATTCTATACTGAATACCATGGATAGTTTTGAAACTGTATTAATATATCCTATTCTAGTTTTTGTTACTTATATCTTTTAATAAATGAAGGAAACCTGCAATGGAGTAAGCATTTATTTGAACTTAAATTGAACATGTTCGTGATACATCTTCCGCTTTAACATACTATTTGAAAAAATTGATAAAATTACAATTGTAACAAGGGTGCTGAAAAAATATAAAGTTGGTAATCCATGTCTTATAGGGTCTTTACGGTCTAGGTATTTAACGTGCTCATATATGGCCTATAAACAAAGATAATGAATAGCATTCGTCGGGATTCAAACTGAGCACCCACAATTCCAAGCCCAAACTACTACAACTAGGTTATCTCGGGCCTTTTAATTGTCCATTTGTATTTCGAAGCTTACGTCCATCGTTATATTTTTGGGGAAAGTGATAACATCAATCATTCTGAATGTCGGAAGCAGGTCATTAAAACAGATGTAGCTGAACAAATCACAGTTTTTCCGTATGAAGGCTTATTTG
Organism: Dolomedes plantarius; assembly: GCA_907164885.2. Taxonomy (NCBI): domain Eukaryota; kingdom Metazoa; phylum Arthropoda; class Arachnida; order Araneae; family Dolomedidae; genus Dolomedes; species Dolomedes plantarius. The sequence goes on from OU015503.1 coordinate 60,438,776, forward strand.
TTCTTTGAAAATTATATTATTACCAATGTTGAGACTAAATTTTGTTAAGAAAGTGAAGAAATTGTTTGTGTTGGTGAAAGTGATAGTATCATTCGTTCCGAATGTCAGAAGCTGGTCATTACAGCAGATTTAACTGAACAACTCCCAGTTCTTCCGGATGAAAGCTTATTTGTTCTTTGAAAATTATATTATTACCAATGTTGTGACATTTTTTTTGTTAAGAAAGTGAAAAAATTGTTTGTGTTGGTGAAAGTGATAGTATCATTCATTCCAAATGTCGGAAGCAGGTCATTACAGCAGATTTAACTGAACAACTCCCAGTTCTTCCGGATGAAAGCTTATTTGTTCTTTGAAAATTTTATTATTACTAATGTTGTGACTTTTTTTGTTAAGAAAGTGAATAAAGTGTTAGTGTTTTGAGAGTGATAGTATCATTCATTCTGAATGTTGTAAGCAGGTCACTACAACAAATTTAGCCGAAAAATTCAGAGTTCTTCCAGATGAAAGCTTGTTTATGTTTTGAAAATTATATTATTATTACCACTATTGTGACTAATTTTTGTTAAGAAAGTGAAGAAACTTTTAGTGTTGGCGAAAGTGACAGTATTATTCATTCTGAATGTCGGCATCAGGTCATTACAGAAGATTTGACTGAAAAACTGACAGTTCTTCCACATGAAGGCTTATTTATGTTTTGAAAATTATATTATTACCAATATTGTGACTAATTTTTGTTAAGAAAGTGAAGAAAGCGTTAGTGTTGTCGAAAGTGATAGTATCATTCAATTTGAATGTCGGAAGCAGGTCATTGCAACACATTAAGCTGAACAACTCACATTTATTCCGGATGAAGGCTTATTTATGTTTTGAAAATTATATTATAGTCAATTCCGGTTAATCGGACCGCATCGGGACGCTATAATTTTGGTCCTAATAACCGGCTGGTCCGATCACGGGATTATGTCCCATTAGGCTTATGCAATAGGATTTGTTTCAGTTCTTTAGGATTTAGTCCGAATAAGCGGCTGGTCCGATTAACCGGAATCGACGGTATTACCAAAGTTGTGACTAATTTTTGTTAAGAAAGTGAAGAAAGTGATAGTGTTTTTGCGAAAGTGATAGTATCATTCATTCTGAATGCCCGAAGCCGGCCATTACAGCAGATTTCGCTGAACAACTCCCGGATGAAGGCTTATTGATATTTTGATAATTATATTATTACCAATGTTGTGACTAACTTTTACTAAGAAAGGGAAGAAAGTGTTAGTGTTGGCGAAAGTGATAGTATCATTCATTCTGAATGTCGGAAGCAGGTCACTACAACAGATTTAGCTGAACAACTCACAGTTCTTCAGGATTAAGGCTTATTTATATTTTGAAAATTACATTATTACGTTATTACCACTCTCTTGACAAAAAATTTGTGACTGATTTTTGTTAAGAAAGGGAAGAAACAGTTAGTGTTGGTGAAAGTCATAGTATCATTCATTCTGAATGTCGGAAGCAGGTCATTACAGCAGATTTAGCTGAACAACTCAAAGTTCTTCGGGATGAAGGCTTATTTATATTTTGAAAATTACATTATTGCATTATTGCCACTTTCTTAACAAAAAAGTTGTGACTAATTTTGTTAAGAAAGTGAAGAAACAGTTTGTGTTGTCGAAAGTGATAGCATCATTCATTCTGAATTTCGGAAGCAGGTCATTACAGCAGATTTCACTGAGCAACTCACAGTTTTTCAGGAAGAAGGCCTGTTTATGTTTTGAAAATTATATTATTACCAATGTTGTGATTAATTTTTATTAAGGTAATTTCTCTTTAGCTATAATGCATAAACTTTTAACATAGAAACACTAGAGATTTTTATTCTTTTACAGTTTGCAATCTTCCGCGAGAAAAGATAAAATAAACTTAATTAAAAACTGTTATAAAATACTATTTTTCATTTCTACATTAATAATTATGCGCTAAAATTTTTGAGACAGATAAATTACATACAAAAAGTATTTTGTGATTAGCATATTTTGTGAATACAAAGGCTATTTTTCTCTACACATTCAAGTGCATTAAGCTGAAATTAAAGGTAAATTTGACTGCTACTCAAAAACTCATTTTTTACTTTACAAGGGTTATCTGTGCACTTTTTTACATCTCCTGACAACTGGAAAAAAATGCTTTCATTGTTATTCCGTATTTTAACGTATTACTTTAGATAATTTATTCAGTAGCGCAGTTCAACTCAGTTATATATATACGGATACAGATTTTTAATGTTATTTTCTTAATGGTTTTATGTAATTAATTACATTTAGGTACGTATAATTCTCACACACCACAAAGGTGAAAAGAAAAACTTAAACCCTGAGATAGATTATAAGAAGGGGAGATAAAAAAAAAACCTTTCTTATTTTATACTTCAGTAACTTTATTATTCTGTTACTCTTTTACTGAATTTTTTCTCTTCTTCACTGTATTTTATCAGTTTTCAATTCTTTAGCCTTTTTGAATTTTTTATCTAAGTTTACTCCCCAAAGCGTGCTGTTCTGGTGAGGGTATGCTTTTTCAGTTTATTCACATCCCTTTGATGGAAATAAGTTTTTTTCAGAACTTCTCTTTAAATATATGGTATAGAAAAAAGGGTTGCTTTTCTTGAAACCAACGCTATGGAATTTTAACTAAAATAAAAACAAAACATAAATTTAACTTAAGCGAGTAAATATATGTTAATTTCAAGCAGAATGAATTCGAAAGCATACCGTCAACAAATATCATTATTTTCGTACCTAATAATATATTTGGTAAGGTATCATAATATCCTTTAACACACACATACTTAAATATACAGTAAAACGTCGAAGTTACGCATTAGATGGGACCGACGAAAGAGTGCAAATATTGTATTAAAATTAAAATATTGTTTTACATATTAATATTATACATAAAATTAGACAAAGTTTATATGGATTTATATGCAAAGTAAGTCAGGATACAACTTTGCATATAAGTCCATATAAACTTTGTCTACTTTGGATCAAGAACTTACAAAAACAACAGTTTAAAGGGAAAATATTGCATTAAAATAAAAATATTGTACTACATATTAATGTTATACATAAAATTAATTACATATTGTTATTAACTTTATTGTAATTAATTACATATTGTATTACATGTTAATGTTATACATAAAATTCATAAATCCATTTTAACTTTGTCTAATTGGGATCAAGAATTTTAAAAAACACCAGTTTAAAGGAAAAATATTGTATTAAAATTGAAATATTGTACTATATATTAATATTATACATAAAATTCTTAAATCTATATAAACATTGTCTAATTGGGAACAAGAACTTAGAAAAACACCAGTTTAAAGGAAACATATTGTATTAAAATTAAAATATTGTACTACATATTAATATTATACAAAAAATAAATTACATATTGTAATTAATTTTATTGTAAATAATTACATATGGTATTGCATATTTATATTATACATAAAATTCAAAAATCCATATAAACTTCTTCACAAAGTTTATATGGCTTCACGTATAAGACAAAGTTTCTTCCAGATATCATTCAAATTTTTCGGGAAATTTCATTACAAGATTTAAAAAAATGGGAAAAAGGATAATATCAAAAAACGCGTACCTCTGATTTCCCATTTGTCGGGGTAGAGTAAATGGGAGTATTATTATTATTATATAATATATATATATATATATATATATATATATATATATATATATATATATATATATATATACATATATATACATATATATACATATATATACATATATATATACATATATATACATATATATACATATATATACATATATATATATATATATATATATATATATATATATATATATATACATATATATACATATATATATACATATATATATATATTATATATATTTATATTTATTATATATATATATATATATATATATATATATATATATATATATATATATATATATATATATATATATATATATTATACACTACCCTACATTGATGGGTCGGACACCAGCGGATTTGCATAAACTCCGACTGCAAGTCGGATTTTATGCAAATCCAGTGCTCGGACGTGACCTGTTAAGGTTAAATACGATACACAAAGTCGTAACGTCGTTAGTTTTGTGTTAAATTTTGACAATATATCGAAATGAAATGAACTTAGTAACATTGAAAGAGGTGTTACA